>JAUKPQ010101007.1:0-16690 GCA_032273045.1 Chloridella minuta | reverse complement strand
AACATAATAGAATCAAAATGTCCTAAGTTATTATCCAAGTTATTCCTTACCATTTCGTATCATAAGATGTAAATATTCAAAATTTTTACATTTTATGGTTTAAAGCGACCTTAATTATGTGTGACTTATCACAAATTCGGACTTATGCTTTATTTTTTCAATATTAGAATGACATTTTTTACGAGCATCATAAAGTATTTGCCGTATTCTGGCATTTTCTACTTCAATTACTTGCTCAAATCCCTTAAGGAATGTAATATATGCCGTATTCGTTTCAATCGTATTTCTATCCTTGATATTTTCACAGTGTTCAGATGCCTTATGAAAAAACTCAATTACCTTCATTTGATGTTCCATCTTTTTCTAAAGTATGCCCAGGAAACTTTTTTGGTTGTCGTAAATTTCTCAATCCATGACTTCAACCGCTCCGCCCTTGAGTGTAAGCACACGAGTAAAGTGGAGGATTACATAGTGAGTTAGACCACCAGCCACAACATTGCCTGTTGTCAAACCAGTTCCATCCAAACCATTTACATCCAACTCAATAGCAATCTGGTAACCAGATGAAGATGTGTTAATACCACCAGCATCAGGCTGGGATGTAAGGAACTGCTCAAGATTCACACCAACCTGGAACATAGCCTCATCTCCAGGGTAAGCACCTAGGAGAGTTCCATCCTTTGTATTAACAGCAAGAGCATCCTGCTTGACAAGCGTTGAAACAGCACCAAAAGTTCCACCCGCATTACCACCAGCACCAAAACGCTGGAAAGGCTGACCAACAAAGTTATACCATGACATGATTGTTCCAGAAGCAACTGAACCGAGTTGGTTGTAAGCCTTCTGAAGTTCCTGGAAAGCCAGGGCAGAAGACTGAATCTGTAACTGCGGATATCTCTTTGAGTTGATAACAACCTGGTAAGAGTTGAAGCAGAAATTACCAGCAGAACTATTATTACGCCAACGGTAATCAGTCTCAGAACTCGTAGTCTTTGTCACACCATATACTGACTTCAAGAAACGAGTTCCCTTAGCAACTACAATACGCGTTAGACCACCACGGTTTCCAGTTGAAGCATTCACTAATGAACCAGAAGCAATGTTCGCAGGTTGAATCTGGTAAGTATCAATCGCATATGATACACCAGAACCGTTAGGCATCTTGAGTTCATTGTCCATCAATGAGTAGTAATCAGAAGACATACGACAGCAGTCATATGAGAGTGTAACATCAGTGATGTTAATCTGAGGAGTAAAAGCACCAAGCGTAGAACACGCATTCACACCCCATGTCGCAGACGCAACATTGTTCTTCCAGAGGAACTCAAGAGTCAAGTCCTGAAAGTTACGAGCACAGAATAGTGTGTTGAGACGGCAAATACCCAGGAGTGTCAGGGGAACTGAGTAGTATCGTCCAGCCGTAAGCCAACTATTACCAACAGCCCAACGCTGGTCAATAAGAGCAGAGCCAGTGATATTAGGACCATTGTCAGGGGCAGAGCCATTAGCATTCGCCGTTACAGGTGCTTGAATATCATTCATCTTATCGTAGATATAAAGTCCCTCAAAACCACCAGCCTGTTTGTAATACGGAAGAGGCATAGAACCCTGAACAAGCGTATTAACTAAGTGACCAACATTGTTTAGAACTTCAACAGTCTGACCACCAACCTTAACATTGATACTATCTACCAATGAAAAGATGTGGTCATCAATCGCCAGGGCATCGCAAGATGTGCCTTGAACCTTAAAGTTAAGAACCATTGTATTTGTATCAATATAATCGTTCTGGTTAGATAAACGGATTACCATCAACTTCGTTCCACTTGCTCCTACACCATATGAGTCACCAGATGAAGGAACTTGTGAAGCCGTATAGCGTTCCTCAACAATTGAGGATGATGTTAAGCGGTCCTTCAACATACCATAATCAGGAATTACTTCCTCAACCTTCGGCAACATAAAGGGAACTGTTAAAGCAGACATTTCTACATAGTAGCAATTTTTTAAATTGTCATTATGAAATTTTATTCCAGGGCTTTTACTTTCCTAAAACTCGTTGAGCAGTTTGAACACCTTGTATTCCCTTTTGAGCATATCCACCATATTTTACAGCAGTTTGTAAGTTTTGTCCTCCATATCCTTTTGATGCCAGACTTTGTCCAACTTTTAAACTATTATCTAAAGCACCTTTGAAATCACCATCTGTAATATTATCAACCGCAGATAAAGCAGTATTACCCATATCAGATAATTGACCTATACTATATCCTCCAAGTAATGGAGCATTATTAATAGCATCACCTAATACAGGTATTTTTTTCAAAGTCCTATATGTAGCATCATCATTAATATTACTTAAAGCATTCCTACCAGCATTAGTTAGACTTTTTAAACTTCCTTTTACATCTCCTTGTAGTAATGATGCTCCTGCTTTAACTGCTCCATCTATTCCAGAACCTAATACTTTCCAACCAGTTCCTATAGGTGAATCTTCAATACCTTTAGCAAGTGTTCCTAAAACTGGAACATTTTTAACATCTTCCCAGGCTTTCTTTCCCCATGCTTTAGTTGTTTCCCATCCATCATTTACTTTTTTACCTAAACTACTGAAAGCACCTTCAATATCTTTACCTATATTTGCTGTAGAACCTCCTTGACCCATCCTAATTCATACTTGGTAATGCTTGAACTACATTTCTTGCTTTCTGCTGTAGAGCATCTAATTCAGATAAATTCTTTCCAGTATATTGCTTAGCATAGCCTTCAGCCTTGCCTTCACCCTTAGCAATAATATCACCTAATGCTCCACCGACTTCAGGGAGATTTACAGCAACATTCTTAGCCTTTCCGTATATATCCTTACCCTTATCAAATAGTCTTCCAACTTTGGCGACTCCTTCCTTCGCCTTTCCATAAGCACCTTTAGCCCAATCTTTAACCTTATCAAGCCAACCCATTATTCTATTTTATATACTTTGTTTAAAGTTCTGAATCTTTCTTTTACTGGTCTTGTATAATCTACAATTAAATGACCATAAGGTTCTTCACTTCGTATCTTTTGATACATTGAAATTATATCTTCAGGATTAGCGATTTCACTTTGATGTTCGTCAGAGATTTCATCTAATTGATTTTTATTTACTCCAAGCAATACTAAATGAGTAACATTAGTCATTCTACAATTACGATTTATGTGATTATATACTTGTGTGGTAATAATTACACTCAATCCAGCATTACGCCCAGAGCAAAAAATATCATCAATAATATTTATTGACATTCGTTTAGTAAGTCCCTTAGACGAGTAATCATCAAAGACGAATAGGATTCTATAATATCTTTTACCTTCAATCTTACGCTTCTCTTGTAAGTCTTTAATTTCATCATATATCTCCTTGATTTGAGCGGTGTCGTAATTATTACTAACTTCTGTATTTTTGAGTTTCTCATACTGACTGTTATAACGAGGAGAGCCATTCCATATGTAGATTTTATCAAAGAAATTACCATACATTTCTTTTTGTTTTAGAATGCTGTAAATGAAACTACTTTTTCCTCCACCGGAAGATGCGACACAAACCATACGAAATGGATGACCAAATAGTCTCTTATCTAACTTCTTGATACGGTCATCACTAGGTTCATCTAAAGGCATAGGATTTATTTTTAGTTCTTTCATTCCTATACATTAAAGCGTTTTTTATAATCTTTGATACTATCTTCAAGTGAAGGTTTATTCCAGAGAATGTATCGCGATAATGTTCCAGCCTTAAAAGGGTCAGTCCAGTCTTCATTCACTTCATGACGTTGAATGTAGTTCTTTTTGCGTTCCTCATCTTTATGTTTAGTAAAGTCTGACATACCTTTAGCCCCAAAATGAACAATTTTTTGTTTTCCACCACATTCAGGTTTCTTAATATCTACGCTACAGGGACATGTCTTTTCTCTAAACATAGCCATATACTTTTTATCTTTTCTATTTGATTTCATTATCTTACAAAGTTCCATCTCTATCATCTCAGAATTTTTTTCTCCTGGACAAGTATAAATGTCTGGTGAAAAAATGAATCAAATGTCTAATCCTATTTGCGACTTACTTATGGATATTCAGATGAGATGTAAATTTGTAGAAGAACTAATTACATCATATAATTCAGGTTTAAGAGACCAGGAAGATTTTAATGCTCGTTTTGTAAATCAAGGAACGATATTAGGCGATAAGTGTAGATTAATTGCTCCTCATGTAAATGTTTTATTAATGAAAGGAGAATTCTTATATCAGAATAAGGAGAATCCTAATATAACAAAAGCATATAAAAATATTGAACTACTAAAACAAAAGGAACTCAATAGTTTAAAAAATGAATATAATTTCAGAGAAGTAAAGAATGAAAGCCCAGTCAGTCTTAATACCCCGTTCAAGTTTCTCACTCTTAAAGGCGAAGGAATGGCTACAGAGCAACGGATTCCGTCTTAAGAAGATTGATATTACCTCAAATTTTTTCCGTTTCCGTCAGACGCAACCGACGCACAAAGGTTTTTACCGCATGAAGACTCTTCCAAATGGAGTAAAATTGGTTCTTCAAGGAGATAAGTAATTGTCTGATTAAAATTATTTACTTCAATACGAGGAAGTGTCATACGCAATTCTGATTTATATATTTTAGGTATTTGATATATAATCCTATCTTTGAAATGATAGACGCGTGTTTCTCTAAAACCCATCTTTAGAACTTGATTCAGATTCATATATAGATGGAAAGATTATTAATTTACGCACAACTAATAGCCCTAATAAATTCTTTTCCTGATTCTGAGCAAAAGAAATTATTACTTAACTATATTACAATATTGATGGCTGATGAATTTAAAACTTAATTGAATGATACTACAATAGGACCACCACGAGTATATGTTTGCTTTTCTCTTGGTGTAACTGGTATTGATTCAGCAGCGACTCTTTGAGTTTTAGGTTCAGGAGGAGGACCTTGTTCAGGAATCTTCTCAACCTTAGGTTCTTTAGGAGGCTTAGGTTCTTTAGGCATACGAACTTTGGGTTCTTTTGGTAAAACAGGTTCTGACGGTATTTTAAATTCTTTCGGTGCTTTTTCTCTTTTCTGATACTGCTTAGCCCCTGTAGCAGGTCTTCCTCTTGCTTTCTTAGGCTCTTCAATTTTTATTGTTTTAACCTTTTCTGGCTTAGCCATACCTAAATCTCTTAAGAATGGTTCTTTTACTAATCTTTTTTTACCTAATTCAGCCTTACGATTTAGAAATGTAATTAGTTCATTTTTACTATATCTTTTTAACTTTGATTCAGGCATACATAGAGGGTATTCATCTTTACCATATTCTATAGAACCACATACTTTTGGGTCTTTAGGTGTATCAACAAATGACCTTACATCTAACCATTTATCCCTTCTCCACTTTGCTAATTCCCCTGGTCTCTTTCCTGTATATGCTTTTTTGTCATTACCATATTTTTCACGGTATGCTCTTAAATAGAAACGAGTATAAGCCATAGAACGATAAGCAGATGGTTTATCATATATCTTATCTACTTTATCTTTTGTTTCATTATATAATTTCATATCTGTAGGCTCAGCCATTATTTTCTAATATTATAATATAAAAGATGTCTGCTCCGCTTCCTCTTCGTTTAAGCAATCCTCTTAAGAATTTGGCTGAAAGATATAGTATGGATTATGAAACACTCTTAGGACATATGAGTGAAGAAGGAAGAAAAGCATATATACTTGCTTCTATACCTAAGAAACCAGATGAATTCAAGATGGAAGACAGAAAGGCTGTTAAACATAAAATAGAGTTTCTTGATAAGAAGTATGGAACTAACGGACAATCAACTAAGACAAATGATGGCGAATCAAAAACACAAGACAAAGGGGCTGAACGATACAATCAGGGGGTTAGTGTTTCTTCTATGGGGATTTTCAATCGCGAGGATTACTCACCCGAAGCATTATCAAACATGTCTAAGGTTGTGGTCACTAAATCAGTTGGAGACCTCATCTGGAGACCAGGACAAGGACTCCACAAACTCTGAGGACCCGCTTCCCCTGGAACAGTCTGAGAACAGTAAATGAACAATAAATTAAACAATAAAAATCTATTCTTCTTGTATATGAGTGATACAGAAGAAGTGGTTTTAAGTAAATCATTTAAGAAGAATACGAAGCCTGAAATCGCAAGGGAAAAGTTGAAGGCTAAACGGGAGCGTCTTAAGAAGGAGAAGGATGATAAAATAATTGAAGAGGCAAAGTCAAGGTTGCTTAATGATATGAAGGCTGAAGAGGAAAAGAAGAAGAAGGCTGAACTTGAGAAGACTCAAGACCCTGTTCATCTCATGACTACTAAACTTGATAGATTAGTAGAATTACTAATCAACAAGCCTAAGGTTGAAGTTGAAGAAGTAATTGAAGCACCTAAGAAGAAGCGTGTTGTAAAGCCTAAGCAACCTCGTAAGCCAAAGGCTTCCAGTGAAGATATAGCACAAGAAAGTGGCGATGTATTCGTTGGTGAAAAACCAGATATGATTAATCACGAAGAATATGTTCAGTCGCCTCAGGCTCAATATTATAATACTCCTCATCCGTTATTAAGTGCTTTACTACAGCGTCGTAATATGGGTTCATATTAGATGCTTCCTCTTATACTCGGAACTATTTTTGGTTATTATGTAGGATGTAAAATAGGCACAATTATTCATACACTTACTTCTTAGGTTTGTAAGTCTTCTTAGCCTCCTTAAGAGCGTCAGAGTATGAGACCTTAGGGTTCTTCTTCTTCATCATAGCATAAACCTTCTTCGCATGAGTCAGCCAAGGATTCATTTATCTTTTAAGAAGAAATTTTAAATTTGAAACTGCCTGAGGAAGAGAAGCATTGTAGCCTCTTGATTTATCAGGAACTTGTAGAAACTTACTATGGAGTTGATTTTCAACTGTATAGTCTCTTATAGGTCGCAGAACAGTAGCATTTTTATTTTGAATTATTGCTCCATTTAACTTTGCCTTAAGAAAATCTGAAAGGTAATTCATTCTACAGAAGAAAAAGAAATTGTAAAGTAGAAAATGTCTCTACTTCAAGGTATTCTTACTAAGAGGTCTCCAGCGAATTTCAGGGAGGTTATAACGGCTCAGAATCCTGCTCTTAAAGACGCTCAAGGTTTTTTGATTCCTGGTGCTAATATTAACCCTAAACTTAATGTAACAAATATTGGTGCGTATAAGGCAAGACCTTCTGATTTCGTTCCTTCACTTACAGCAAATTATGATAATAAAATTCCTGAAGTAAAGTTTCTTGTTGATGGTCAAAATGTAGTTCAACCACAATCTAATCTTGCTACATATGCTCTTATTTCTAAACTTGGAGACCAGAAGTTTAAGGCTATGGATAATGCTCCTTATGCTGATTACATGCGTATCAAGAAACTTGAAAGAGAAATATTGGAATCAGAAAATACTGCTGGTTTATCTGAACTTCAGACATCTCGTGAATTGATGCGTAGTCTTGCTGAAGAGCGTCGCAAACAGGCTGAAGATGATTATCTTCGCAAGATGCTTGATTCTGGTCTTTCAATGGAAGATGCTCAAGATGAGATTGAAACTGTAAGGCGTAATAATGCTTTACAAGAGGCTAAGAAGGTTGATGATAGACAATATCAATCTAAGATATTGCTTACGCGTATCGCAAAGATGCGTGGAGTAGCAAGTAATATCAATGAACCTCTTTCTCAATCAGGTGCTGTAATGAGTCCTCAACCTTCTGATTTAATTGCTACTCTACAAGGCAATAAGGGTGAAGGCTTTGGTAATGCTCCTCTTGATGTAGCAAGACAGTTCTTGACTCCGGATTACTATAAGAAGTTCTTGCGTAAGACTCAATTGACACAGGAATCAGCAGACAAGATGACTGCTATGAATCAGTTGATTTCTGCTGGTGAAAGTTCATTTGCTACACCACTTCAATTTGAAGGACAGAAGAGACAGCAGAGTCTTGAAAATACAAAGGAACAAATTGCCCAGCAAATGGATTCTCTAAAGATGATTGGTCAGCGTCATTTAATGAGATTACCTGGTATAATTTTTGCTGAAAAGTCAATGGCTAAGATTTATGATAAAATTGATAAAGGTATTGGTGCTAAGGTTCGTTCTAAGACTTCTAATCTTGATAGTTTAACAACTGCTCAATTATTGGTATTAATTAATATATTCTTAACAAATGAACCTTCTAAGATTGCTGTGATGAAAGGATATTTACAAAAGAGATTAGTTGGTAAAACGGTCAATGTTGAAAAGGATTTATTGAAGGAAGCAATTCAGAATTTCAATGGAGACCAGCAATATGTAACTGTTCCTGTATTTGAAGGCTTAGGTTCATTGATAAGTCAAGAACAATTGAATGCTGACGCTTTACAGTTTCTAACAACATCAAATGAAGTATTGAGCGGTAAGGCTTCAAAAGCACAAATAATTGTAGAAAAATTATCAGCAGAAGAATCAGGCATTGCTCCTATGAAACCTGAAAAGGATGGACAAAGAAGATTACCTGCTATGATGGCTCAGTTAGTAGGTAAGAAGAAACAAGAAGAACTTAAGCAATTGGTTACTCCTGCTGTTGTTGAAAAATTAGAAAATGTAGTATCAGGTAAAAGAGGAGCATTTTCTTCATTGAAATCGGCAGTTAGTGAAGCAAAGGCTTCTGCTCCTCCTCCTGCTCCTCCTGCTCCTCCTGCTAAGAAACCACTTGAAGAAATGACTGTTACTGAAATAAAAGCAGAATTAGAAAAGCGTAATTTAGCAAAGACTGGTAATAAAGCGAAATTAGCAAAAAGATTACAAGATGCTGGATATTAATATTTATATTAAATAGAAATGTCTTTGACCGCAGGAACAGTGAATATTAGTTCATACAATAATGGTGATTATGATACTTCAACGGATTTCACAATCACTTTAGCGGTTCCGATTGTTAAGGCGAAGCGTATTCGTGTTCTTGCTGTAACAATTCCGCATTTGATGATGCCTTTTGGTAAGAACGATTATCCCTGGACTTTTTATGTTAATGGAGTTGCTAAGAATATAAGTTTTCCTCAGGATAGACGCTGGACTGATATGACTGATTTTGTAGCATACTGTAATGGAACATCTCCGTATTCATCAGCACTCTTACCTACTGGATATACATTTTCATATTCATCAGCAACGAATAAATTAACGCTTACTTCATCAACACCTGGAGAAGTTCTAACAGTTCCTGGATGGCAGTGGAATCAACCCGCACAAAGTCCTAATAAATCACTTGTATATAACGCAAATTATCGTTTAGGCTGGACTGGTATCGTTTCTGTTTCTGGAACTACATCAATCACTGCTGATTCTTTTCCTAATGTTTTTAATCGGACTAATGTAATCTATCTTACATCTAATCTATCAACGAATTCAAACAACGATGCTAATATTGGTAATATCATAGCAAGAATTCCTGTTACTCAGAATTGGGGTTCATTAATTGTATGGGAAAATGTTAATGGAAATTTCTCTGCTCCTGTATTTAGTGAAACTATAAAAGATGTATCCATTCGTGTGCTTGATGAAGACTATCAGGTATTAGAAAATCCAGATAATGCCTATACTAATATTTCCTTTGGTATAGATTATCTTGACATGTAATAGAATGTCGCAAGTAGCATATCCAGTTAGAACAGCAGGAGCAGTATATGGTAGTCATGCTTGTTCAGTATCTTTAACACAAGCAATATCTATTCCAGGTATTACTGCTTCTACTGGTGCTATTATCGCTATTTATTTACATGCTAATACTGGTGGTGCTGGTCAATATCTAAAATCTATCGTATATACAGCAGGAGTTGCTACAGTAACATTAGGTTCTATTGCTGCTGTTGGTGAATCAATTACTTGGTATTTATTATCTTACTAAATTAGGATGTCTTATTTAGTTGGTAGTATAAATGGTGTATCACAAATTTTAGCCGGAAGTAATGTTACTATATCACCTACTTCTGGATATGGAAGTGTAACTATAAATGGTTCTGCTGGTGGTGGAGGTGCTTCTACTGGTGTTTTATCATTATCATATACTACAGGTATTAATGGTTCAGGGTCAAATGGAAATATTACTTTATCAAATACTGGAGTAAGAAGTATTATTGCTGGTAGTGGAATTGGTGTAAATTTTAGCACAGGAATTGTTACAATTTCAAATACAGCATCTTCTTCAGCATTAACTCTTGTCGGAGGAAGTAATGTTACAATTACAAATACAAGCACTATAAATGTTTCTGCTAATCCAGTATTTTCTAATTCTATGGGTTTTACTGGACCTACTGGTAATAATATATTTTGTAATGTTGTTTATCCTTATGGAGCATCTGATTATTATCCTTATATTTTTAGTGGAAGTGGAGCAAATGTAAATAATACAATGGGTGGAAAACAGTTTTGGGCTACTAATAATCCAGGCTCACCTTCATGTAATGTAATTAAATATTCATATACTGGTATTAACGCACAGCAAGGTGGAACTGGAACTACTATACCTTTTGTTTCTTATAACGATACTACTGGTTTATTTGCTTTATCAAATGTTACTTCAATACAAGGTATTCAAATAGTAAATAATGTAATTGCTGGTTCTAATATTGTTTTAACATCCGGTTCAAATGGTAATGTCACTGTAAATGCTGTTGATGCTGGTGTTGCTACATTAAGTCTTGCTTCAGGTGGTGGATTATATAATATAGGAACTCTTACTGACCCTATTCTTGGTGCTTTAGTTGTTGATGTTTATTCAGCAGGAACTGGAATAGGTGTTACAAGTTCATCTGGTAATTATGGTATATCAAATACTGGTGTAACAAGTATAATAGCAGGAACTGGTATTAGTGTAAGTGGAGCAACTGGTGCTGTAACTATTAGTAATACAAGTGGTGGCGGTTCTCTAAATTCAATATTTACTCCTGTAATAAATAGTGGATGGACTGCTATAGATGGTGATGTTGCTTTATTAAATAGACCATTAAGTTTTTCTGTTATTTCAAATCTTGCTACTGCTGAAACTATTGTAGTTCATTTTTCATGCGGACCTATATTAGGTCAATCTACTGCTGGTCCAACTAATGCTTCATATTTTTCAATAAAGGCACTTGTTTCTCCTTCTAGTCTTGGAACTCCAGTAGCAACACCAGCATATGGACAATATGTTGTTCAATATGGTGATACTATGGGTGGTGATTTTATAGTTGTATTATCTAAAGCAAGAGGTGAATTCTTTGCTGATAGTTCATTAATACAATTATATAAAATGGATTTACCAGGTGCTCCTTTTAGTAGTGCTATAGTGCCTTTTATTGCCGTTCCTAATATATATGTAAATATGTATGCTATGTAGAATGAAGTGGGAAGCAGATGTAAGTGGAAATATAATTGTCGGCTCAACTCTCAAAGATTTAGCCGGGAAAATGGGCTTAAGCCTATCTACGCTAGAAGGAATATATTACAGAAAACGCCACAATAATTTTATCAAGATTACTAAAATAACCGAGCCAGAAAAAAAGTCCCTGGAAATAAAAGTTGGAACTTTTCTCGTAGATTTTTCTTGACATATATTAGGAATGGATGTTTCAGGTAATACTGAGATTAGTAATACTATTGTTCATAACGATGGTCTTAATGCTTCGTCACGCTACAGAAAATCAGCAAAAGGAAAACTTGCTCGTGCGAAATATTACGAGACTAAGGGACGCACTAAGGCACAAGAATATTATCTTAAGAATCGCGAAGCAATTATTGAACGCTCAAAGGCACGATACTACGCATTACAAGCACAGCATAACGACATCAGTGGAAATATAACTTGAAAAATGAGTTATAATTGCTATTTATGATATGAGACAAGTTTTGAGAAAACGATTCCCCTGGAACTTTTTTCTTGGAACATATCAGAAATGAAATTCCGCTCAGCAGACATTCAGGACGCATATGAGACACTCAAGGCGTTGAAGGGGATGATTACTCGTGCGGAGTATAAGGCGGAATACGAGAAGTTGGTCGCAAAGCAGAAGAAACGCGACGCAAGGCGTAATAAAGAAGAAGAGCGTAAGAAGAAGAAGGAAGAGGCTGAAAAGAAGGCTGAAGAAGAGCGTAAGAAGCAAATTAATGATGTAGTCTCTAAGATTAAGGCTAAGAGGGCATCTCCTACTACAGAACGATTTGGAATCATATTTAGCCATCATTACACATTTGAAGAACCGATAGAATTATATAATGATATGGACTTATCAATGGCTGAGATTGAAAAGATTATTGAAGAAATGTATAATGTAGTTTCTACTTTGAATCTTAAGGGTAATCGTATTATTGTAAAACTTGAAATAGGTGGTGGTTATACTGTAGATGAAGACGGAAACAAGAAGTTTGATGAATCAAGAACGTCATGGCGTAGTTTATCTTCTGCTATATATTTACCTGTAAGTAAGCAAAAGTTTGGAGAAGCATTAAGTGATAATTTAGATATTTGGGGTCAAATTGCTTTACAATATGAAACATACTTAATAATTAAAGGTTTTGAAATTGTTGATTTACCTAACAAATCTGAGTTGAAAGATGCTAAGAATCTTCGCAAGTATAATAGAAAGAGTAATAAACCTACTATTACTCAGACTCAGTTCTTAGATATTATTGAACCTGGTGGTGGTTGTGATGGTAGAAGTCATACTAAGATTGTAAATGGAATGAAGATTCATTCACCTAAATCAGCAGGTAATAATTGCTTATTTGCTTGTATTCACAGACATCTCAATATCTTTAGTGCTGATAAGTATGTATATAATCACAAGCGTGAAGAATTAGGTATTGAAAAGGGAACATTGATTTATTTATCACAGTTAGAAGATATTGCTTGTCATTACGATATTTCATTATATCTTTATGACTATAATGGAAACTTTGTTGAAGTATTCAATGAAGATGCTGATAATATCTGTAATATCATGCTTTATAATGATGACGGAATCAAGGGTCATTATGTATTGGTAGAAGACATACAATTCAAGTGCGATGAATGCGGTAAGTCTTGGTTGAATAATCATAAGTGTAATTTTGATACTAAAATGTATTTCAATAGACTAAAGGGTAATAGACAAGTAATACCTGCTCGTATTGATAAGAAAGAAGCCTTTGATAGTGGTTCAATGATATTCTATGATTTGGAAACATTCAAGCCTGATAATACTGATTCTATTACTCCTTATGCTTGTGGATATTTTATGAATGGTATTTATAATCAACATTATGGTCCAGATGCTTGGACTGAGTTTTTTACTACACTAATTCAGCAAGAAGATAAGATTTTGTGTGCTTACAATGGTGCGGGTTTTGACTTTCACTTTTTGATGAATGAATTAATTGCTCGTGGAATCAAGATTGATAATACTATTATGAATAATGGTAGATTACTATCTTTCACATTTGGTCATAATATTAGATGCTGGGATTTGTGCTTATTTACATTATGTCCTCTTAAGGATGCTTGTAAGGATTTCAAAGTATCAGAAGAAAATACTAAATCAGAGTTCAATCACGAACTAATACATTCTTGGTCTGATGTTGAGAAGTATCGTAGTGAAGTAGAACCGTATCTTAAGAAGGATGTGATGGGAATGAAGGAAGTCTTTGAAAAGTTCAATGATATGGTTTATGAGATATTCAATACTCATATTACTTCATTTATCACTCTATCTGGAATGTCTTACGCATTATGGACTCAGAGTTTGAAGAAGAATGAAATCAGAGTAGAATTACCAGATGCTGAGAAGTATGATTATATCAGGTCTTCGCTTTATGGTGGTAGAACATATCCTATGTGTCGTGAATATACAAGTAAGTATTACGAGCAGATTATGGAATCTGAAGTTGATGAATTGAAAGAACTATATAAGACTATTGATGATTGGATTTTTAATGCTGATGCTACTTCGCTATATCCTACTGCTATGGTAAATTACAAATATCCTACTGGTTCAGGTCGTTGGCTAAACGAGTCTGAAATAGCGGAGATTGATGTAAATAATCTTAAGACTGGAATCTACACAGTATCAATCAAGTGTAATAAAGATTTGATAGTTCCTATACTTCCTTACAAAAGCCCTAATGGTGGATTATACTGGAATCTAATTGATAGAACTGCTACTTATACATCTGCTGATTTAGAGAATGCTTTACGATTTGGATATACTATTGAAAAGATACATAAGGCTTTAGTCTATGATGAGACTGCTGATGTATTCACTGACTATATCATGAAGTGCTTTAAGATTAAGACTGATAATGAAGATAATCCTGTCAAGAGACAGATTGGTAAGATTCTAATGAATGCCTTATATGGTAAGATGCTTGAGAAGGCAAGATTTGATGAAGGTAGAATATGTAATAATGTAGATGACTATTATGATTTCATAGAGTCTTTTACGACTACAGATGTAATGTTTCTAAATGAGAAAATCTATATTGTAGGAGAACCACTAAATGAAATGATTAAGGATAAGCGTATCAGAAAGCCATCACAAATTGGAACTTTCATCTTAGCATATAGCCGTCGTCATATGCTTGATTTGATGTCTGCTATGTGTCCTAAACTTGATGAACACTTCTTCACATATACTGATACTGATTCATTACATATCAAGAATTATTTATTACCAGGTTTAGAAGAGAAGGGATTACTTAAGAAAGGCTTAGGTATGCTTTCAGATGACGCTAAAGGTGGTAAGATATTCAAAGAGATTAACTTAGCACCTAAACTATATATGTATTTATGTCTTATGCCTAATGGTGAAATAAAGACTGTAATGAAGAGTAAAGGAATACCTACAAATTATTTGACTGAGAAACTATTTATAGAAGCAGATGAATTAGATGATGAAGATAAATGTATTATGATGACTTCTCGCCTTAAGAAGATTGGCTTAGGTCGTAATCTTCAATTAGATTGGCGTAAGTATGACGCATTCAATATACTATCAATTGATATGGAACGAACATTCTATAAAACTAAGTGGGAAGGTATGGACTTAAAAGATAATCTTTGGTTTCCTAAGAAATAACTTGAGGAATAACTTGAGAATGATTTTGATTGATTTTGTAAGAATAATGTGTCTAAAACGATTCTCCGAGAATCTTTTAAACATATTCCCTGAAAATAATTTTCTTGCTATATTTTATTAAAACAATGTCTGGGTTCGCTGGTCGCTTTTCGCTTGGTGGTGTGTTCTCTCTTTCGTGTCCTGTTCAGCACTTCGTTCCGATGGTGACGGGTGGAAATGTCCATCAGGTGGAGGTCGCCCTCAATGACCCCCGCCTGTATAGGGCGAAGCCGTTAGACGGCTTGGTTGCGATGTATTCCCTACACTATGCGGAGATGGTGCGGGAATTAGGTGGGCATCCTATTTTGGTGGAACAAGATTCTTTTAGTAAGAATTACCTCCATAATTGCTTGATAGTGACCCGAGATTTTACGGAGTCGGTGGTCTATGAAAAAAGCAAATCGCCAAGCATTAAAATGGCGACTTGCGACCTGAAAATAGCACAGGGAAATTTTTGGGTGCTACATGTCCGCCCTCTGGTGATTCATGTCGGCAGGACTAAAGTAGATTTCTTGAGAAAACGAGTCCCAAAGCCATTTTGCGACCTATCCGGGGCGGAATGTATTATCTGCTGTAAGCCTTATGACAACGACAAAAATCGGCGGGTTCAAGTGTGTGCCTTACCATGTGCCGAAGGTTTCAACTGTTTAGAGTGCTATAAAGCACTCAAAGACCAAAAAACCTGCTCGGTTTGTAGGCAGTCGGCGAACCCCGCCCTCTGCGAACTTGAGAACCTTCCAAGTGTAGAAAGAACCGAGACTAGCATATGGAAAATTCAAAATTTCTCAAATAATGAAATGGCGGGGTGGCTGGGTCGGCATTTCTGCGACCGTCAAGAATTCAATTTCGTTGTCGGCTTAGCACTAATGCGACGAGTAATTTCTAAATATCCTTCAGATGAAACATTTCAGGACTTGAGCGGGGTCTCTGTAGTTGAAATGGAGCAAGAATTTCAAAACTGCTATAATACATGGACGCAATTAATAAATTTCCAAGATTTCTATGGCATGAACGATATGGAACTATTGAAGGGCATAAAATCCTTAGTAGCAGATGAAGACGCACGGCTGAAACTCGTCCAAGATTGCGGACACAATCCACAATTACGAACTGAGACCTGCTGTAAGGGTTATTTATCAAGAATGAAAAAAAACACGGTAGAAGTGCGACTAGCAAAATTGGAATCTTTGAAAAATAAGGTCATGGCTGAAGTTCGGATTCATTTCAATTGTGACGTAAAAATACAAAATAAATTTCCGTCCATTTCAAAGCATGAAGATTATCAAATAATTCAACTTTAGGACGGCTATTTTTGGGAGTAAGGGGGTAGCCTTAGTGGGGGTCTGCCACTTGTGACCTATGCCATTTTGTGACTATGTCAAAAGTTACAGAGTCCATTTAGTATTGGAAACCAAATCAGCACAAGAAAAAAATTTTTATGTGCTGAAATGGACGGGGAGGGGGGCAAAAAAATCTTAGTCCATTTTGAGTCTATTATGTTTT
>JAUKPQ010100896.1:1033-16706 GCA_032273045.1 Chloridella minuta | reverse complement strand
GCAGGCTTTCTAATTCTTCTAATAAACTACGGGTTTTCTTTTGCATAATTGCCAGAACCTTTTTATTATTTATTACAATTTGTTGTATGTTGTCTGGATTTAATTCTGCTTAATTTGTCCCAATAATGCCTTTAATTTACTACTTTGTACATCCGCTGTAATTTTACTAGTTTCACCTAAGTCTGTATCTATAGCTTCGCTATTTAACACCTTACTTTGTGTTTTTATGCTGTCATAAACATTGGGTTTTTTGAACGAATTTACCGGGCTAGATTCTTCGGGTAAATCTGTAATTCTCATAGTTTCAATATTATATTCTAAATCTACTTTTTGCCCAGTACCGTTACTTGTACGAGTTTTCATACATTGTAACTGATAACGACCACGCTCTTTCATAGAACGACTTGTAAAGATACCAAACACGTTATCTGCTGTATTAATTTTAGAAATACCGCCAGCAATATGACTATGGTCAAATTCAATTTCTTCAACTGCTCCGCGATTTAACTGCGAAGCCGTTACTAATAATATTCCTAGTTCTTGTGCTAAGTTACGCAATTCTTCAGCTACATATTTGTCTTTGATAAACTGGTCGTTAGGATTAACTTTAACGCTCGCTGGCATTAGCAAGTCCAAGTAATCAACCATAATAAAGTCAATTTTAATTCCTGTTTGTACTTGAACTTCTTTCAAATATGCGCGAACGTCATTAATATTACTTTGTGCTGGTAACGATTTTACACGATATTGTCCGGCTTTTTTGCCAAACATTTTAATTTTTAATTCTGCTGTTTCTAAGTCTTTACGAATTTCTTTAGTGGACATATTGGATAACATCGCATCAGTACGCAAACCTACAAGTTCTTCGCTAAGTTCTAAACTAACATAAACTCCGCTTAATCCTTGTTCTAGCCAACTTAATGCTATGTTCATCATAACTAAAGACTTACCTGAACCAGATCCTCCAGCAAAGATATTAAGTTCGCCTCGACTAAATCCACCATAAAGTATTCTATCTAAACTAGGCCAGCCAGTACTTACTTGTCCGCCAGAGTTAAAGTATTTGTCATTACGAGCTCTAGGATCAGCAAAATAATCTGTACCCATATCTTTTTGTAAACTAATTTGTACCGCATCTTTGATTAGTTTTTCAACTGGGGCAAAATCACCTTTTTCTAACAAGTCTGCGGATTTTAAAATTGCTCGTTCTAATTCTTGACGTTTAGTAAAACTCTCGAATTCTTCCATAAACCAGTTTAAGTTGCCATCTGGTAAGTCTGGCAGTTCAGTAAGTTTACTTCCAGTTGCCGCATTAATTTGTGCTAGTACCGGCAAAGACCCATGCTCTTCAAAGTGTGTTTTAACAAACTCGGCTGCCGCCCTAACACTTCTATCAAAGTTTTCTGGATTATAAATGTTTTGTACACGAACGAAAGACTCTGCGTCGTGTAGCATCATTTCTAAGAATAGTTTTTGGACTTCAATCCCGTAATCGTTTAGCAAGTTGCTTCTTCCTTATTTCAATTTTAATTTTACTCGACTCTTTAGCTTGTAATATAGTTAGTAGTGTTCCAACTTTACCAAATTTTATTACAGCATCATTAACGTCTTTTATATCTTTTGGCCAGTCTGGAATACTAACTGCCCATCCTAATTCTATAGCACGATCAATTAACTTTAATCCAGCTTCGTCTTGATCTGGGACTACAATAACGTCACGTTCTAAATTCTTAATTAATTGTGTTTGTTTTTCGTTAATATCATTATGTAACACCGCCATGCCATCTATGGCAAGTGCGTCAAATATACCTTCTACAACAATAGTATAACACCAATTTTTCTTTTGTAAATCCCATCCGAACACATAGCCTGGTTGCATATCATTTATATATTTTGGAGTTCTATCATCTAAATATCTGCTGGTATTGCCTACAATTTGTTGGTTGTGTGTAAACGGAATTACTACTCTAGGGCGTGCAACTTTGGCGCTGTCAACCATATATGGATAGGCTATTGGGTCAATAGCTCGGTCTACTAGATACTGCCAATGATCGGGATGCGTTTGTCTATCCAGTATTTCTAATCCTGCGGGCAAATCCTTATCTTCAAATTCTACTTCAATTTTTTTAATTTGTTTAGCTTGGTCTTCTAGTAAACCATGTATGCTACGATGACGTAAACTTTCTAAATTTATATGCTCGATAGTCATTGTATCGACTCCGAGCCAGCTTAATAATTTACGAGCTTTATACGACAGTGGTCTGCCTAATGTAAATGATGCTGTGTATCCACAGTTAAAACAATGATAGGAAAATCCTTCAGGATTGGGTTTCATGCCACCACGCATACGTTTGTCTTGATTATCTCCGTTGTGCGTACAGCAAGGTGCGTTGAAGGATATCCAACCAGAACTTGTGTTTTTTCGCTTTGCGGGTAAAAAGGAGATTACATCAATCATGCTTGATTATAGCATAGATTTTGGAACAAATCAACGATTAACGGTACATTAAGTTTACAACAAATCCTGTTGTAATAGATACCAATGCGCCCTGATTTGCTGGTGCCACTGGATATGCTTGTGGATTAACCATACCAAGTGGAATTGGCCAATAGCCAGATCCGCCGTCGATAATGTTAATAGCTACAACTGTACCATATCCAGTACCTTCAGGTCCGTATTCGCCTGGTCCGTATGTATCGGACATAATCGCTTCGGCTGCCGCCCCGGCGCCGTTACCAAGAATATCTATCTTTGGAGGTGCTAAGTATCCTGCTCCGCCGTTTTGAATTTCAATAGCAGTAACTACACCGTCTACGCAAGTAGCATAAGCACTAGCTGGAATAGCAGGTGGAGTTGGACTAGCAAATAAGGAATTGTTAAAACCTAAACGCAACAATGGATACCATCCAACAATATTCATATAGATAGTTTTTGTTTCGTTGAAGTAAGTAGTTGATTCGGAAGCATTGATCCAAACACTTTCGTAATTTTGTGCCCATTGGGCTTTAATAGTTCCTGTGTATCCAATTAAATCCATTTGGATTGTAGTGATATAATTTCTAGGTTCAATAAAACTTGAATAGAATTCAGTATTAGACATAGAGTTCCAATACCAACTTCCCATACCGCCAGAATACCAGTTGCCTGCCCAACCTGGATAGTTTTCATATCCTGCTCCATCAAAACTAATTTGTGACGATAACGATGTTGTAGGAATCGTAAGCGGTCTCGATGGTATAAAACGTGGAAGTGCTGAGTTTACAATATCAATAGGAGCACGAGCGCCAGATTGTGCGTTTGTAAATACCGCTTGAGTTAGGTTGCCACTTTGTACGGTAATAGAATAACTAGCTGGTTGGGCAATCAATTCCCAAGTATCTTCAGCTGGAATAGTAACTTTAACTTGGCCTGTAGCCGCGTTAAGAATAGTCATTGGCTCTGTTAGTAACAAAGAAGTCCCTTCAGTATTAGTTAAACGGAAAGTAAAAGTACAGCCGTTGACATTTACAGGTTTTTCATCCTGATTTACAAAGGAAAATAGGAGTACATTATCCACTCCTAAATTAAGGGTCAGCCTTTTAGCATACACAGGATTGTACCTCATAGAAAAGTATTGCCCGCTTGAATCTAACAAAAGGACTTGGGTTCGTTGCTGATAGAGAAAAACTTCTGTGGAATACATACATATTATTTAGCTCAAAAAATACTTACTTGCATCTACTGGATATTAAATGTTGATTAAAGGCATTAATGCTTACTTCTCTGGCGCATTTTATACAGCATATTTTTCTTTGTGATGTATGCCATCCCTTTTCAAGCACAATTTTACTTCTTTTTTTGGCGAATTCCGGCCCTAAAAAATTATGAGTTCCGTTTTTTACCCGTAACTTGTTAGATTTAGTCTGTATTTCTCCGCTCAATAAATGGAATGTGCCGTTGGCTATCTTCCGATGTACTGGATTACTAGCACCTAGCATATTATGAGTTCCGTCTGCTACCCGTTTTAGCTGTAACTCAGTGGCAAGATTAGAAAGTTCAGTGGGTGATAGTTGCATACGGAATGCTATTAATGAGCAAGCATACCACTCTTTTCGTATATAATGGGCATCATAATGTTCTTGAATTGTGACTGCTTTTAAATTTGTTGGATCATTGTTGCTATGATTTCCGTCAATATGATGTATATCATATGTTCGGCCATTTTCATCGTTTGGGATTGGGCCGTAATGAGATTCATATATTTTACGATAATTAATTTTCATGTTAATATTTAGCGATATTTTACTATAAGTTTTTGGAACATAAATATCCCATACGAATAACTAATATAAATGAACGAAGAAATTTTTACAAAACTCACTGACAAATACCCGTTTATAACGCTGTGTTTATACGCCTCCCAAGAATATGTGGGGATCATACAAAATCGCGATGATATTATTACAACTATCTACGATTTCGGCAGTATCAGCGACTTGGATAATAAGAAACAATTCCTAGAATTAGCTAATATTTGGTGGTGGGAAAGCAATCGTTCTATCCCTATCAATATCTTTTTAAAGCAAGAATGGGATCCGTTTAAAGCCACACTTCGCACCTTTATCAACAAGGATCTTGAGATTTTACACGGTCCGGTTTGTAGTTTAGCTGATATGGCCCGCAAGAAAAGCAAAAGAAAATCTATTACTCTTGTCCGCCGGATGGAGTAATTTCACTCATTAAGTTCATGTGTAGTGCTACCAATGCCGCATATGAAACTGAATGTGAATGTTTGAAAACAAACCCTTTAGAGTCGTCCCCGTCCCATACAGTTTTAAATACTTCTGCCCAAGGCTGATTTTGTAAGTGTGCTTTACCTGGACGAATAATAGCAATAAAAGCCGCCATTCTTGGAATAGAGTCGGGCTTCATCTTAGCTAATAAGTCTGTATAGTTACCAATATGTACTAACTGTTTAGCCCATTCGGGATCAGTCCATAGTCTTTCCCACGGTGGTTCTTTAGCCAACATCTCCTTATAGTGCTCGGGAGATTTTATCAGCTGATATACCGACATATTCAATAAGTCAATTTTAAAATAGCCACGTTCTTCTGCTTCTTCATAGTCTATTGCCGCACACTGATTTACAGGATCATACGGAACATCAGTAATATACACACCTGAGTTATGTTTGCGAACTTGGCCTTGATGATTCTGTCGTGCGGGAATAGCACTAATAAGTTTTAGTACTTGTTCTCTATCAGCTAAGTCTAAGTCAATATCTGCGCTCATAATAATACTAGTATAGCAATAATTCCGACGTAAGTCAAATAATGTAAGCCTTGGTCAGCGCCAAGTAATATCCAAAATTCCTTGTCAGCAGGTGTATAACCTTTGGTCAAATTAGTTTTAATCCAATCGATATGATAATGGATAATGCCGTCTATAAATCCTAAGATAACTGCTACTTCAATTGATGGAATAGTCACAGCTAATACTAAAAATGTTCCAGCAGTATGCATTAGAGCATGATGTCTGCCGCCTTCTGCTCCGTATATGCCTTTGTCTTTAAGCATATAAGGAAACTGTAGCCAGAAATCGCATATAAAATGTTTAATGCCAAATAAGGCAAGTAGTATTACAATTAATTTTTCCATTACCATCCTGCTTGTTTAAGTAATTCTTGTGCTTCTATCCTGTTAGCTGGATCTTCTTTAAACTTTTTCATCCACGCATCTGGATCAATATAAGGCCAAACCATTGCTCGTTGTTCAGCAGATACTTCTTCTAAAAACTTTTGTCCCGACTCACAGTTGTATAATACCCACGGACTAATTCTGCCTGTAGTGACAGCATATACGATTGCATTATGATTGCCATATCGCAAATAGTCATGTGACTGTGTACCTTTTTCTTCGCCCCAGTCCATAGAGTGCTCTAATGCTCTTGCCAAGGCATCTTCCATACGCTCTACCTTTAAATAAAATAACAAGTATTCTTCATATACTCTATCAGTACACCAGTAGTCTATTTTTTTATTTTGTTTTAGTACATATTCAGTAAATCTAGCAGGATTGATTGCTCTAATGCTTACACAATAGCGACCAAATTTTACAAAGGCTTTGTAGTACGGGCTATCACAAAAGTCGTCATATGTTTTTAATTTAGCAGATCCTTGTGTCATTTCATAAAATTTAATGTAAGCGTGGAAGCCTAATCTAACACCTGCTTCTTCTTTTTCCATGCGACGTTTGCGTGGTTCACAAGAATGTATTGCTAAACTAGTTTCTTTAACAAAATCTTTCTTACAATATTGGCAAGTATACTTCATGTCTGACCGTTTAAATGTTGCTAGTTGTGCTAGTGCGTTGGCAGCATCCATCATTTTTTCTTAGTTTCTTGGCCAAGTTCGTGTAAGTAAGCGTCTACGTCTTTTTTGGTATTGAGTTGAGCCATTAGTTCTATCTCATCGTCTTTCATATGTGGATATAACTCCATTAATTGCTTTTTAATACTGCCTGCTCCAGGTTCTTTTTTCTTTGTGCTGATCCAGTTATGTCTTTGTGTTCCTACATCGGGACTTACTGTTGTAGCTACTAGCCACTGTAGCTTTTTGTGATTGCGTTCAGCTGATCCTGGAATAGAAAAGAACTTTTTGTTTAATCGTTCGTTAGTTGCTATTAGATAAAAGTATTGTAAATCAGCGGATCCTTGTACACAAGATCCATAGCGAATCATTAAAAACGGGGCGAACTTTTTCTTTTCATCGTCGTTAAGTTCGTCATAAAACCCACGATTCTTTTTATCGAACTGTGCCATTTCGTTTGAAATGTGTAGCTTGTCCATTAAAATGCCTTGTTGTAATCCACTACTTCACAGTTTCGGGAGATATCTTTAACAAAATAAACACACTCAGGCTCTTTACCATCGCCTAATGGAACGCATAACATCTGTCCATTTTTAAGTTTAGGAGCAAACCAAGCAACGTCTTGATACACGTCAAGTATTTCTACATCAAGAAAACTAGGCCTAAAACTGTTTAATGGATTAAACTGGAATGCCTTAAACCCTCTATCGTTTAGTGCTGATAGTGGAATAACTTCTAAATCTCCGAAGTCTGGTTCGCCGATTAGTAATTGCCAGTCCACAGGCATACGAATTCTATGTTCGCCAATACGCAATACCAGCGCAGGAGCATTAAAACTTTCCAAAAAGATTAAAGGAATGTAGTGGTAATCCGGTTCCTGCGGATTGCTATTGTCTAATATAGCAAATCGCATATCATCTATCTCTTCAGGTAAATGATCAAGCTCATACATCTCGTTATCTAGCGTTAATATCTTCATACTGTTATTATACTTTCTTGAATTGAATAAATCAACCACTTTATTTCCATTCCAATTTTTCTTGGGTAAACGGATAGTTGGCTTCGCGATAAAATACTTTGCGTTTAGTTAAGTGTCGTTTTGCGAATTTACAGGTACTTGTGACGTCCCAGATTTCGACGTGGTCCTTGTCCTCGGCTTTTCGTATGCCTCGTCCAATTGATTGGATAACCCTAACAAATGATTTGCCAGGCTCCACAAGCACAAGATTAAAAATACGGGGAATGTTAATGCCCACAGCAGCAACACCATAGGTAGCAACAATAATTTTATCATCCACATCAGCAACTTCTGCATATTCTTCATCTCGTTTAGTTCCTTTTGTTGCGCCCGATACAAATACTGCTCGGTCGCCTAATAATTCTACTAGTGCGTGTCCTGCGGCTACACGATCCACTAACACTAATGTATTGCCTGTAGCTTTAACTTTTTCTACAAGTGCGGCTATTACAGCAAGTCTGTCTGTATCTTCCAATAAAAATTTAAGTTCTGATTGATAGTTTGTGAACTCTGCGTGGTCAACTAATTGTACTACATTCACGTGACATTGTGCTAGTACACCTCTGTCTTGTAGTTCACTTGCTGATAGTTGATTAATAACTGGACCTAAACTAGCCTTAAGTGCCTGAAACTCAAACGGTTCTTTAGGTACTGTGCCTGTTAGTCCCCATCGAATAGGAATACGACTCATTACACCTGTGAGCAATGTCTTAAGAGCATCTGCTTTAGCCATATGTACTTCGTCTACCATAATACATACTACGTCTTCAATAAAGTCGTGTATAGTAATATCTGCTCCATTCTTAGTATTTTTAAGTAGAATGTTTAGTGATTGCCAAGTACAAATAGTATGGGTCTTGCCCCATTCTTTTCTATCGCCAAAATAAACTCCAACGTCTAATCCTAATCCGCGATAGTCTTTTTCTGTTTGTGTGACTAAACTTTTATTAGGAACAATTACAATAGTTCTGCCGTGAGCTTCGCAACGCTGACTCAGTGCCGCTGTCATAATAGTTTTACCAGCGCCTGTTGCTACTTCTTGTATGCTCTGTGGATTTTCTAAAAAGTTATTTACAATCTCTACTTGATAGTCTCGGAGTTTAATAGGTTCACCTTCCATAGGATGGCCTTTACCCCAGTTAAGGTGAGCGAATGTATCTTCTGTTACTCGCTCAAAAGTAAAAGAAGTAGTATAATCACGCTGATCATCAAGTACGATGTCATAGTTAAAACTTTCTAGTATAGGAACAATCTCGGGTAGCAAGTTTGTATAAGTGCTACCGCCCAGTTGAAAATATGCTATCTTGCCATCCCATCGACCAAGTCTAACTGCGGGCAAATATCTAGCCCCTGGCATTTCATATTTGAAAGTATTAACCAGTTTTTTACGGGCATCAAGCTCGAGTCCTTCGATTTTGATATTAACTTCGTCTTTGATTATTATTGTAGCAGTTCGCATTATCACTTATTATAGCATACTTAGTACGCAAGAGCAAAAAAACAGACACCGTTTTACGGGTGTCTGATAAAATGAGCTGTAAAGATACAGCCCAGGAGCTACCAAAATACTTATCATAGCAAGACAAGTACTATGAATTTCTTAAATATGGCGGAATATCTTCGTCTGTAATAGGGAAGCCAAAATGTTCTTTAATGATCAAATTCCAAGGCCTTCCTTTACCGTATATATTATAGCTATAAGCAAGTTCAGAACATTCTTTAATAATCAGCTCAGCAAACAAGTCTAACCCTTCTTGGTCTGGATTATCTTGAATGCCGGCCTGTTCTTTTAGCTGATTAAACATTTTTCATACAAGTGCTAACTGCCAAAGCCTTCCAATTTTCTTCGGAAACTTTAGTTAAGTCTGCTAATTTCAACGCCATACGCAAAGACATTTCACGTAATTTAGTTTGATTAGCATCCATAAACGCTAGGATTTCGTCACCTTGTTCTGGTGTAAAGTCATAGTCGTTAAACAACTGCCCTTGACGGAAAATCTGTTTAATACGCAAAAACTTGTCACGCATTGTATTCAAGGTCAAGTCTAAAAAGTGGCAACGTGATTGGAGTGCCTCTAAGTGGTCCTGCATTTTCTTACTCTTGATGTTGTCAAACTTTAAGTTAGTAATAAAAATACAGCCGCCCTTAAAGTCAAAACTATCTGGAACGCCTTCTCTACGCAACATCGCGGAGTCACTATTCCAGTGAATTTTGCGTTTTTTGCCGCTATCCAATGCCGCCTTTAAAATGTTAAGTGCCAGTTCGTCTTGGAATACTGAGTCACAGTCGTCAAACACAAGAACGTTATTAGCGTCACTGTGTCTGTAAAGTGTACAGTATAGACCAATTGGAGTCATCGCACCTTTTACTACTTCATACTTAATCTTCTTGCCTGAGATTTTGTCAAACAAACCCGACTTCTCAAGTTCAAATTCTACTCCGTAGGACTTACCTACACCTGGGGGACCTACTACAATCATCGCACGAACATCGCCTGCGATTGTAGCACGGGTCATCTGATGTAGTATCTCGAATCGTTGTTCAATACGATCCATTACTTCATCATCAGTTTCAACTTGCGGTTGAATTTTAATTACAGGTTTTGCTGTAGCAATATCGCTAGCCGCAATTTCAATATCTTCAATACCGCTTACACGAACACGAACTTCATCGTATTCTTCGCCAAAAAAGCCATCTGATTTTACTGTCACATAGCCTCCTTTGGCTCCTGTTTGATAATCTTTAATAAGTGTAAATGCAACATTACTAACTGGCATATTGCGATACACACCGTTTTTAATTAATACCTTTGACATACTTTTAGCTCCTACTTTTATAATTTAAGTTAATATTGTAACACCTACTTAATTATTTGTCAATCAAGCATTTTCTGTATAACGAACAATAACTTCTGTACCGTTAAACATTGCCTTAACAGTTTCTTCTGCCATATAAGCTGAACTAGTGTTAATAGGCATAGTGCCTTCACTAACTACATTTGAAGTACCTTTTTCGTATGCTGTATAAGTTACGTTATAAACTGCCATTTTGTTTTCCTTTGCTTTATTGTTTACTATGTTAATAGTATAGCAAAATACCAATTAAATGTCAACCAAAATGCCCACTTATTTTAGGGTATTTTTTGTTGTATTTTTACAACGATTTAGCGGGGTATATAGTTTAAGCTCTTGTCTAGCCAGGGTAAAACCAAGTCTTTTTGATGTAAAAATCCCTTGGCCATTACAGATTTATCAGCAGAATCGGGCAGTAATTTAGCGTCAACCAAGTCATACCAGCGGGTAGTTTTTGGGTCTCGAGGTTCTTGGTCGCTATTATATACTATAGCATACAGCCAATTATCATTTAAATTCTTTTTAAAGAAGCCAGCTTTACAATCCCAACCGGCCACGGCCAGCATATGAATAAGACTTACTATAGTATAATGATGATAACATCCATCTTCCTGACTAAAGTCTAAATCTTTTTGGTAGACATTAGTAGTTTGTGGAACTATTAGTACTAACATTGCTCCGGGTGAAGCAATTTTACGCCAGTTCATAAGAGTTTGAATTGGATTTATAGCATACTGGAAAGAGTTATGGCACCATAATATATCAAAACCTTTGCCCAGTGAATGTAATATGCCTTCAAAATCTGCTTTTTGATAAGTCATATTTTTATGTTTAGATGCTATCGGCAACGTAGGTGTGAGATCTATTCCTTGGCATTTGATATTCAACGGATCTTGTCGCTCATCTCGAGTAGTACGAGTTGCCCACCATTCGATATCTTTGCCTTCGCCGCAACCAATATCTACTACAGTTGCGATTGATTCCATAAAATCGTCATACTCGTATAACTGATTTAATGTTTCTAAACTATGTTGGTGTGATTCTTCTGCGTTTCTAAACATTATGCTTGTATATCTTCCATTCCAGCGGCTCTTAACCTTACAATGTGTCCTAACATAAAGTTTTTAGACTCCATTGCTTTCATAATTCCCAAGTAACGATTGCGTAACAATGCTACTTCATTGATTAATGTTTCAAAATCGATAACTTCTTCTTCGCCATCCACATACTTTTCAGCATCACGACTGGTTAATGCTCTAGCATAGCCTTCTAAGTATTTTTGAAAGTATTTGCGACGTATTTTGCGTAATTGTATATTCAGATAATTTAATACAGCTTCAATTTCTTGAAGCTGATTAAATCTATGTTCAACAATACCAGGCAAGGAAGTAATATTTTTTTCAATAAGACCACCAACCCGGCATTCTTGTTTAGCTGAATTGAGCTCAGACTCATAGTGCGAAATAAAATCAGGTATCGCACCTAAATCTGAAGTTACACGACTATACCACATTAGTAGTTGTCGTCCTCGTAGTCATCTTCGTACTCGAAATCTTCTTCGTCTTCCTCTTCTTCATCTTCAGGATGATCCTTAAGATAGCTAGTAAGGGCACGTTTGACTTCTGGTTCGCTTTTAAAAGTAGACTTAATTTCGTCAGCATCAACATCATTGTCAATTAAGACAGCTACCAATGTTTCTGCCGCTTCTTCTTTGTCTACGCTATTAACATAACGCTTGAGTTCGTTCCAAATTTCTTTTGCTAAATCAACTGACATTCTTATTCCTCCGATTGTGTATCATCAGTACTTATTTCAGTTGGCTCAACTGGCTGTTTTCCAAACTCTGAAATGATTGTATCTAAACACCCATCTTCATTTGATTCCCATGCCTTGCGGAACTGTTTAATAATTTCGCCGTCAAGTGTTACATACATCAAGCGATTTCCATCTTTCTTGAGCAGGCCTTTCTTCTCAGACAAGTCTACCATGCCGGAGTATGGGCTCATACCTGTTGAGTAAGGAATCTTAACTTGAACACCTTCGAACGGTTTAGCATAGCGTGTTTTCATAATCTTACAACCAGCGCGAATACCATTTACTTCAGTAACTTTGTTACCATCTTCATCTTCCTTCAGCTTCATTTTCTTCATAGCAACTACAATACTTGAAGCATAAATGAATCCTTGCCCACCGGAGATTTTATCATCTGGATCAAACATATCCTGTGAAGCGTATGTATGATTCGTACATACTAATCCTACGTTAAAACTACCAAACATATTGACGCAGTTACGAACTAATGCGGTAAGTGCCTTAGGTTTACGACCCATATCGCCTTTTAAGTCGCCAGCTTCGAACTGATTCATATCAGTTGGAGTAAGCAACATACCTAACGAGTCAATAACAAATAACACTTTCATACGCTCGCCGTCTGGTAGTGCTTTGTAGTCTGCCATAAATGTTGAAATAGTTTTTGCTACGTCATCAATCATAGCCATATTTAATTTAAGAAGTTTATCTTCGGCTGTATCTACACCTAATGCGTGTAACCATTTCTCATCAAGTGCGTTTTCTGAATCGATTAAGATAACAAAAATGCCTTGCTCTTGTGCGTGTTTAACAATGTTGCCAGAACAAATATATGATTTACCTGCTCCGGACTCTCCAGCAAATACTGTTACTTTGCCTAGTGGAATACCTTTGTTAAAATCTCCACTGATTAAGTAATTTAACGCAAAATTACCTGTACTAATCCAATCTGTTGGATCGTTAAATCCAATACTAAGACCATCAATACTCTTAGTGATGTCGCGTCTAAATTTTGATACGTCAAAGGCCTTGGCCATATTGACTCCTTTGTGTTTATATAGATATTATAGCACAAGAGTTTCCCCTTGTGCTATTATTTTGGCTTATTGATTACGCTTTTTGACGAGCACGGATCATTGCTAAAATGTCTTGTGCTTTGTCAGATGATGGAGCAGCTTGTACTGGAGCACTTGCTACTGGAACATCATCTTCATCATCAAAGCTGGACACTGGAGCAGGAGCCGCTTTGGCTACTGGAGCATCTTCTTCTACAGTTGCCGCTGGAGCACTGGTGCCTGCTGGTGCTGATACACCTGCTGGGCGGAAGTATTGACCCCAACGTTCTGCGTCATAAGATTGTCCGTCAACTGAAGCTTCAAACATTTCTTTGATAACTTTTAGTTCAACTTCGCCTGGACGCTTTGGTAGGAATGTTGATAAGTCAGACAAACCATATTGTTCAATAGCCGCTTGTTCAGCTTCGGATAATGCTGATTCTTTACGTGCCCACTTGGAGCCTGAGTAGTCAGCAAAGCCGCCTTTGGAGCCTTTAGTAATACGGAAGTCTAAGCCTTTGAGATAATCAGTTGGCAATTCTTCCAATTCTGGATCCATCAACGCACCTTTAACTAATGTAAAGATTTGTGGGCCGATAATGAAACGGCGGATTGGATTTTCTGGAGCCTTGTCGTCTGTCAATGCGTTTTCGCGAACAAAGCCTTGGAAAATGTAGTCACGTTTTTTCCAATACTTGCGTCCCATTTCTTCTAGGCTCTTGTCTTTGAACCAAGTGCGTACTTCCGTAAGGATTGGGCAAGTGTCGCCCCACATCTCTACGCAAGGTACACGTACTTGTACTTGTTTGGATTCTAATTCGCCTTTGATGCCATTGAATGGTAAGCGAATCATTGCTCGTTCTTGCCAGAAGAATGTGTTCTTTGTATTACCATCTGGGAGGAAGCGGAGTGTTGAAGATGTGCCTTCTGCGATATTCCATAATGGATAAATTGCGGAGTCACCTTGTGATTGATTACCTTGTTTGCCTTCTTGTGCCGATAACCGAGCACGGATTTCTTGTAACGATGCCATATTATGATGCCTTTCTAAGTTGTTTAATATGTGTTGCCTATCTATATTACTAGATTAAATTACGTTGCTTGCCTAGTTATTATACACATCTAGGTCTGTGTTTACAAGTAAAATGACTAACTAGGTTAGCCATTTCTTTTTGTATGTTTATTTATCTAAGAAAGATTGAATTGATAGATTTCATAGCAGTTAAATTCGAATCCGCTGGATTTTCTGCTGGTGTATCATTTTCTCTAATACCTGCTAAGAATTTAATACGTGCCATCATATCTTCATCCGCACCTTCTACCGGTTCCATTTTACCAGAATGGCCATACTGCCCTGTAAGTGCTGTAGTTTCTTCTAACCAATTGCCACCACCTGATGTTTCATCGGTAAGTTCATCACCTATAGCACCGCCTATAACTCCACCGACTGGGCTACCCAATGCGCCACCAGCTACTGTGCCAGCAATACGACCGCCTAAACCTTCGTCAACAGCATAATCTTTTTGCAAATCATCATAGATTATTTGTAACATTTTTTCAATATCATCTTTTCGAACGCTTACAATTTCTATCTTTTTAGCTGTATTTGATAAAAGAAGTTCGTATTTTTCACGTTTAGAATCTAGGAGGTAAATTTCTCTAATCTGGTAATCGGATTTTAGAAATTCTATACACAATTTATCGCCTTCAATTATAAATTGTTGGTGTTCTTTGCGGAACTTCTTTAGATGTAAAGACTTTATATAGCTTATTTGTGATTTTGAAATCATCTTTTTTAAGGCATTCTTTAAATACAATAATAATCATTTCCGCTGTTATCTTAATAAGCGCATGTGGCAGTACCCGTCATCTGAAAGAAAACCAGGCACTTGTTCATAAAAACAAAATTTTCGGCTTAAATAGCATTCAAAAAGGTGAAGTAGACAAATTCATCAGACAAAAACCAAATTCACGCCTTTTAGGTATTGGCTTTATAAAACCAAAACTTTTTGTGTACAATGCATTTAATTGGAAAAAAGAAAAAAGATTCAATAGATGGATAAAAAATAAAATGGGGGAAGCTCCGGTTATTTACGATACAACTTTAGCCGAATTTTCAGCAAAACAAATTCAATTGTGGTTATTTAATGAGGGATACTTCGATGCAACCACATATAGTACAGCAATTATAAAAAGAAAAAAAGCAATCGTTCAATACCACGCTAATAAAGGCAAGCCTTATATAATTAGAAATATTCAATATAAAATACCAGATACTATAATTCGATCTATCTATTTTCTTAATTTAAATAGTTCTCTAATTAAAATTGGAGATGTTTTTAATCAAGATAAATTTGAACAGGAACGTGATAGAATTACTAAAGATATAAAGAGCTATGGTTTTTATTTCTTTAATAGGGAGTATATCCATTTCGATTTTGATAGCACTATGAAAGGGAATCTTTTGGATTTAAAGATAGTTATAGAAAATCCAAATGGAAAAAAAGCACATCAAGCATATGAATTAAACCATGTTCAAATAAATTTAAGTACTGAAGATTATCATAAGAAATTTAAAAAACTAGATACTG
>JAUKPQ010100785.1:0-16707 GCA_032273045.1 Chloridella minuta | reverse complement strand
CCGTCATTGCTGCGAGCTTTTAAACCAAGCTCATCAAATGTGTATGTATCTTCTAATGTAGTGCTGTTATCAAATGCTGATTGTCCCGACGGTTCGCCGTAGTCTAGTAGGCAACTAATCACAAGATCACTGTAAACACGCCCGGGTGTATGACGAATTTCTATTTTGTTTCTTGTTGGATCTGAATTCAATGCACTTGTATTATCTACAATTTTGGTAAAAGTTGGATTATACAAATTACTGTTACTGGTATTTGTGTTTGGTGGCAAATAATTGATAATACCAGTGGGATCAATACTGGTTCCACCGTTTCCAAAATGCATTTCGTATATGTAACTTTGTCCTTTGTTAGCTAAACAATATGCAATTGCTTCACTGATATTTTCGTAGTGAATAGCATTTCGTTTATCAACAAAAACTTCCCCAGATTCTGGGTCAAATATTTTAATGTGTCCTTGCACATGAAGTCCACTTTGTTCGTCGGGTTTGCGTTCCGCAGAGTCGTTATTTTCGGGTAAAGATTGCATAGTTTTGTCCATATCAGTATTTAGCTGTGGTATTATCATGGTGTATAACTCGCTTGTGCTTTGATAAATTGCGCAGGGCTAGTAGTACTGCCTTCTAATCCTGTGCCATCAGCAACATTTGCTGCCATATTTAACCATGTTGTGTATACCGTGTTACCTGTAATTATTTGGGTTGAGCTGGTGTCAATCACTCGACTATTTGCAGCATGTACATTAGCTGCACCAGTTCCGCCAATTCCTCTTCGAATTTGTCCCAAAGTATTAGCAGTAACCAGCTCTACATTTGAACTACTAATGTAAACATTTGCATTCGCATAAACATTGCCCAATGTTCTATATACATTACTGTCAAACGAAATCAATGAATCAACGGTGAATTCAGTATTGGCGGTCCACGGCGTTGCTGTTGTTAACAGTACGTCAGTGTATCGACGGTAGTACGATATGCGTTCTCCGTTAATATTGACCACGCCCGGTACTGCATTTGCAGGATTTGGTTCCGGTAAAACAGTGGCATCAGCAACATGAATTATTGTATCATTTATATTTAAATTGGCACTTAGGCTTGTTGTTGCAGCAGCACTAATTCTAGTAAACTCTACTGCATCATTTAATGATTTAAAAATAGTGTATCCCCAAACCGCAGTATTTGCTTCATTCTGTGTAAACACACGCATTTCTAAAGTATCGTATACTCGTCCAGGAATCAATTCTTCAGGAGCATGACTTGCATAGGTGTCAATATACGCACCGCCAACAATGTTAATATCTTCAGGTCTGGTTCCTAATTCAGTATCTAAATAATCGCTTGTGATAATTGTATCTGTTACTGTACTTAAATCCAAGTACGAGATAGTAACATTGGCATTGCCTCCTGTATTAACTTCTACAATATTAGATGTTGTTGTAATGCCGTTTATACTAATGATATTAGGTAACTCTGTTGTGAATCCTGTAGTAATATGTACAATATCAATTTCTCTGCTGTTAGTTACTGTTTGTAATACATAAGCATTTGCTGTTGTATTTGATTGTGTAATATAATCGCCAACGTTTGCACTAACCGCACGATCTAGGACTACTTTGTACGTAGTTTCTATCGGAGTGTCACCAGTTAAGGTCATTCGATCATTGCTGACATTAACAATAGTAAAATAACCATTATTCGCAAACGGGAACGGTGCATGTGCTTGTATTCTAATAGATTGATCTAGAGCAAATCCTAACTTCTCAAAATCAATCAATTGAACATTTCCGCTATTGATTGTTAATCCTGTGTAGTTAAAGCTAAACACGTTGCCGGTAACTTCAAATGAATTGGCTCTAAACTCAGGACCATATACATTTACACCCGGATACTCTATTCCACTCATCAATTGAGCTGGATCTTTTCCTGGCATTCCTAAATCAGGTTGATAGTAAGCAAAAATTCTATCAACTGCATTTAGTAATATGTTTCCGGTACTAATTTTATTGTATCTAGTAAAGTCAAAAATTGATTGCGAACTCACGTTGGCATTAACTGCAAGGAATGATTCATTATTATATACAATAATATTACCTGACGATACGTAAACGTTACCTGCATCAGTTGCAACATTGCCTGATGTAACTACAGTATTTGCGTATGCAGTATTTGGTTGCCATAATACTAAATTACTGCGATATGCTAATCTATCAAATTTTATTGTAGTTTCAACAGCACGAATTGTGTTATAACTTAAATTTGCATTGCTAGAGAAATACTCGTTGCGCAACAATGGATATGCTGTGGCTCCTTTGCCATCTCCGTTAATGAAAACTGTTGGAGTAGAAGTATACCCTGATCCGGCATTGGTAACATAAACACCTGTTACACGACCAGTAGCAGTGTTTATAGTTGTAATAGCAGTTGCTCCACTACCGCCACCACCAGTGATTTCAACATTAGGCGCTATAGTATAATTTAACCCTACATTGCCAACGATAAAATCACTGATTTTATATGTGTAATTGTTAGCCCAGTTAATATAGGTGTCTGTTGTGAATAATTCAGCATCACTGGTTCTGCTAATATCGGGACTTCTAAAAGTCAATGAGCGAGAATCATACTGACTTGGGATATCAAAATCTGTCCAGTCACCATTAGCCGTATCAACTTTATCATAAATTGGAATGTATTCTTTGATCTGAGTACGATATGGTTTAACTTCGTTTATATACTCTTGATAGAAAGTTTGATCATCCTTAACGTAGTTGGGGATTTGTTCCAATTTACGCAATTGGTGATATACATCAATGAAACTGGTTTTAAAGATCCAGTCTGGACTTTTTTGTTCAGTGAAAATATAATTCATTAAAGTAAAAAATAAATTATTAAATTCAGAAGCCAAGTCATTAATTAAAATTTCAGCAAATACACTGTCAAAAATGTTTTGTATTTCTGGTCCAGCTTGTGGATCAAATCCTGTAGTATCATATACCGCAGAGTCAAAACCAGCTCCTACATTTACATCATACAGTGATGTGTTTAATTGCACTGTAGCAGCTTGTGCTGCAGTTAATACAAGTGCCCCGGTGGTATCAACTTCATATATCAGCCACTGTCCTTGATCGTTGTCTAGAACTTTTACATAATCACCAGCGGTTAACGAAAGTGCCTGTGTGTCGGAGTATCTGTTTACAACATAATTGATATCTTTACCTGCTACAAATGAACTGCTGTACCAGTCAGTTGCTGTCCAAAACAATTCTGTTTTATAACTTTGTAAGCGTTCTAATTCAAAAGTTTTTGTAATAGAATTAAACGAATAGATACTCCATTTACCATCTTGACTAGAATCGCTAGGAATTAATACCGAATATCCATCTGCAAATGTGTCTGTATTTAAATATGATAATTCTGTTACACTTTCTGTTTGAGAATCAAATCCAGATACAGGCAAAGGTTCTTGTGTGTATAATAAAGAAGGATTTGAAATCAATAAAACAGGATCTTGCAAGAAAATATTATTAACCGTTGACACATAGGTTTTAAGTGCGTTGATTCGATTTACAAACAATGTCTGACGTGGAGCAGATAATATACCAATCTGATCTTGTGGACGTAAAATTGGGTCAGGTACCAGTAACCCGGTTGCTGTGGTTCCTACTAGACTTTCTCGCAATTTATCTATTATTCTAGTAGGTATTGTTACCGCAGAAGTTCCTTGTTGAACTAGTTGCCATTCGTTGTGTATTAAATTAGCATTTCTAACAGTAGCAGTATCAAAATGCAAAGCAACATCGGAATCAACCAGTTTATCAGAAATATTATATAACCCCGCACTGTTTGGTGCCAACAATGCTATATACGGAATACCCTGATCCTTGGGATTCAAAATATAATTTTCTAATACACTGGTGCTTAATGTTCTACGTGCTACATTCGGATCAACTTCTGTTTTGCCACCAACCCAATAATAGTATTTTTGTGTTATGATTCCAGTCGCTGAATTAACAATAGTTACAGAACTGTATGCTGTATCGTCTGCGTATCGAGGAATACCGTTTCCTCCACTGGCAACATACTGACTAGGTAAAAAGTCTGATTCTACCCATTCGTATATTTTTACTATGCTTCCTGGGAATAGACTACCCCAATTTTTTATTCTATATTGTAAACTATCTTGCTCGTAATCAATGAAACTGGCAGTGGTCAAATCCCACCAGGTGCGTCCCACATGTCTGTCTGTCCAATAGAAATTTTCATTAAGTATAGTGTCAGCAGCTACAGATCTATTGTATGATGCAGGATCATACGTTTCTTTATAGTCAAGTTCTTGATCAACTATGCCTAACAGTTTGCCCTTGACTGGATCCAAGTAATCAAAAAAGTCAATGATAGTTTGGCTGACTGTATTATAGATAAATGCACTATTAAATGCTTCTGTGTCGACTCTTGGTTCTTTGTATTTGGTCAATGTCCAACCTGATGTAGCGTTGTCATTGAAGAACGAATACACACTGCCGCCTTCGGTGACAATTCGATAATCATTAGTTACGCCAACAACTATAAAATCATTAACAATGTCAATTGCTGCGCCAAAATTAAATCCAGTATCTAAATTAGGTCCTTCCAATTTTTGTGTATACACAAATAGTGAATGATTACTTGCAGATTCGAAAGGATTGGCCATGAGATTATAGATATACACTGCCCCTGAATCTCTAATGTTATCTACAAATGTTGTTGTTCCATTATCAAATGATGTAGCAGCAGTAATCGGTAAGGTTGAATCTATATCTATTGGTATAGTAATATCACCGCCGTCGCTGCCAATTGCTAGTGTACCTGTGGTTTGATCTACTTTGATAGTAGATCCAAAAGTTTCTCCGCTGGCTTCAGGATGTTTGAAAACTTGAACATACTGATAATTTGTTATTCCTAAGTCTGCCAATGCAGTACCAACACCGGCTTTAATGTCGAGTTTTTTAGCAATAATAACCACACTACTATTGATTTGTAGTTTGTTATTGACTGTGGTTGCAGTCACGCCTGGTATTTGTGCAGCATTAATTAACGATACAACAGACGCTAATGTGGTACCACTAAATGTTACTACACGATTGTTGATTATAATCGAATGCCCTGGCGTAACTGTAGGTGATGATACTGTACCAGTAACAGTTCCGTATACGCGGCCAAGATTAACATATCTAGTTACTAAACCAAAACGGTAATTGGATTCTAAATAATTCGGGCTACTGACATATATGTTACAGCCAGTGCTGCACATTGTCAGTTGACTACCAAATCTATCACCGTACGATGTTACCACTTCAGGATAAATTACCTGATTAAAAATAAATTGATTTGTCTCAGCTGTAATTAAACGACCTTTTGCTGGTGTAGCATATGATGGAAACTGTATATTATTTGTTCCTACTATATAGTAATCAAATCCTAAGGTTAATGTGTTGTTGTCAGCTTTCACTGCAAATACAGAATTAAAATTATCAGGAGTAGTATATGTTCCAATTACACCATCAGTTACAAATTCAGTAACAGTACGATGATATGTGTATACTGCACCGGTATTGGCATTACCGTTTACTAATTCTTGATTTGCTCCAACTGCAATACTTGCACCATCTGCACTACATACAACCGCGGATCCAAAATTGTTATTCCCTGCGGACTCAGCACCAGGTAAAGTGCCAATCAATGAGTAATAGCTATTTCTACGTATAATTGTAATTTTTTCAAAGTTTGCAGGTAGACTTGTAAATGTTATTGTTGTACCACTAACTGTATAATCAATTCCAGGAAGATACTCAGATGCTCTCAGCGGAGATGTAACAATAATTTCCGATGCCGATGCAGCAGAAGTATTCATTGTAAATGAATAATCAATGCCATTACCTAAAATATTTTGCGTGGTCTCTGTTCTGTTGTTAATCAATGCATAGCAAAAAACAGAATTAGCGCCAGGGGAACCTACATATAGATAACGACCATCATGACTCATTGCCAATGCTGCACCAAATAAATCAGCAGGAGAACCAGATTCATTGGCTATAATTTGAATTAGTACCTGATTATAAAATACGTATAAGCATCCTTGACTGCTTGAAGATTCTGGTGCTGCAACTATCAAATATCCACCGCCATTGGCCAATACTTTACCAAAACTAGATAGATTGGTATTATTGCCCCACAAGAAACCGTACGGATCCCACTGGCGTTCGGCATTTTGAGCATATATAGAAACTCGTCCACTACCGCTATCCGGTGCACCAGCATATAGATACAATCCGTCGGGACTTAGGCTAACTGCACGACCAAAGTGATCGTTACCTGAGTATTGACTTGCGCCTAATTCAATTTTTGCATCATAAGCCCATGGATCTGTTTTAGTGTATACTCCCCAGTTGCTATTACCATCTAGGTCATTGACCCATATTTTATCGTTGTATTCCCAACCCCCGGGCGGAGTAATAGTATCAACTTCGTACGGGTAATCAATTTTTACTGATATTAATTTAAATAAAATTCCCGTACCTATTGCAGCCTGAGATTCAATCATTTGTTGTAGATTCTGATATAGACTGATATAGAATCGAGTACTATCAATAATCTGTGTAACTTGGTACACGCCATCAAATCTTGGATCAAAGTTTTTTATTGCAATAATATCATCTTGTTGCAATCCTGATTCAGCACTGGTTATTACTTCTACTGTGCTATCCAGCACATATCTCATTGCAAATACTGTCCCGCTTAACGGACTAGCACGGTAAACATTCCAATCGTTATTAAAATCTCTTGCAACCCAAATTTTATAACCTGTGCCAATTTGATTTATAATGGTTGTTAAAGTGTTGTAATCTTTAAGGCTAAAAATAGTAGCATCTACATCATCTAAATTTACAAAACCTGCGGTAGGCAAAGGTTTAAATTGTACTGGATTTCCTGCATCTTCTGTTCTAAATACATTTGCTGAAAAAACTCCGCTGGATTTGTATAACTGTTCTACACTATATTCAACAATGTCTTCTTGTGCAGTTGTTGTAGAATCTGTTAATTGAAACACCGCAGGATTACTGTCAAAATCTGATTCAGATAAAATAACTTCTGCAAACTGGTTTACATCTGTCGCACCGTATTCGCCTACTCTAACAGCCCAATTTTCATAAAAATTAACCGTTGTGTTAAGATTATTGAATTGTGCTCCTTTAAGAGCGTTGACAGAATTTGCAGTTCCTTTTTGTGTAATTAAACCTTGATAGAATTTGCTTTGTGTGGTTGGATCAATACCTAAATTAGTAAAGTACTGTCTATTTCTAAATCCAATTAATCCGTTACTGAACAATTGCAATGATTCATTGATTGGTTGATTGTCAACATCGTAATAGTTTAACGATTGACTAGCATTGGTTGCAAAATTATTAACCATCCCCGACTTTAATTCAGTTGATGCTATCTGTTGCCATTGCGAAGTTTGGAATTGATCTGCTGCAATGATATTTTCTAACGCTGTGTAGTATTTGGATTTGTTTGTTACAATAGACCCTTTAAGATAATCGCGACCAGGTTGCCAACTGTCAATTTGTGTACTACTATACATAAATCCAGGTAATTCCAAACTACCATTCCAGCCAGTGGTCTTTGCTCCTACTAGTTTTAATCTATATTGTCTATTACCTAATTCCGGAACATAGATAACGTCTTTGAACACTGTTTGATTATCTAAGATTAACAAATGTTCGTACTGTACTAGATCAAATTCAGCTAAACCAATAGTTTGATTTGCAACTGCATTAAATGTGAAAAGATTACTCTCGCGCGAGACAGTAAAATTATTCTTTTTAATAGGTGTGTAATTTATATCTAATACTCGACTACGATCCGGTATATTTTTTATTTCATCAACAACAGCCTGTGGATCGTAAACTTTAATAGTACCTGATAGAGGGCTTAGTACTATTATGTTTCCGACTGCCCAACCTTGACTGGTCCAATGCAAGAATTCTTTGGCACTTAATACCCAATCTTTTTGTTCTCCAAGTTCAGGATCTCTGTCAGTGAATATGAATCCTTGCGATTTCAGGTATCGTTCATATCCAACTAAGAAATCAACCACTTGTTGTTTGGTGTTAAATTCAAATCCGTAAGGAATTGTATACTTGATTTGTTTAAAGTCTTTATAAATCACTCCACGTTGATTGCCAACAGTAATTGTATAAGCATTATTATTAACCTGACTAGGGATCATAAAGAAGTAAGGTTTTGTTAGATCATAACCGCTAACAGTATAACCGTTTGCACTACGCTCAACTATAACAGCACTGTAAGCAATCTTATTAACAGGTGATCCTTTATACAGCTCTAATCTATAATTTTCTTCTGGTACCACAACACTGTCATTGATACTACTTGGACTGCTTTGTTCTGCCAATAGTTCAATGAATTTTTTATCAGTATAACCGCCAACTTTGTAACACAATTGTACAGTCAATGCCGATAAGTTATCTTTAATTAATTTGCCGGCATCATTGATTCCAAGATTTTTAACATAATCATAAATCCAATTTAAGTAACCTGACGCACGTTCAACATTACCGGAACTATCAGCATAACCGTTTACTTTTACTGCAGTTGGTACTAAATGCTGTCCTGTGGTAGGCGTTACAAACTGACCAGTTACTCGACTACGGTTGTATTGTTTGGTATCTATTAACAAAGAAAAATACTTTGCAGGTTTTGCTAATGCCATTGCTTGTTGTAATGCAAATGGATATTCACTACTGCGTCTCCATGCCAATTCAGCTGGACCAATATCTCCGACTGCGAAACTTACATTAGCTTTGGCACTATCAAAATTTGTAACTAACATTTCCTCGGGACTGCGCAAGTTGCCACTATCATCCACTGGAATGATTTGTCTTAGTCCGAATACTGTGTCTACACCATCAACGGTTTTGATAATTCGTCGTTGATATCTTAGATCAATTCCTGCACGTGATCCAGCATGAATGTACCCTAGCTCTAAGTCACTCCACAAAATATTATTACCACCAGTGTAAGGTGCTGGCCCGTAACGATCATCCCAGTAGTCGGGCTTTTCACTGAATCCCAACATTTCCCATGGATGCGTGTGAGGACGGTCGGTATCGTAGAAATAACGATAAATGCTGCGCCAGGTGCCCGGCAATGTTTCTCCATTAACAACATCAAAGAATTTTTTATAATTCCAAGTAAATGGATCTGACGATTTGAACACATTGTTTGTAGTAAAATCTACTCTATTAGTGCCTACCCAAGTTAAAAATCCACGACTTAATATTTGAGTAAATTCTTGTCTAGTGTAGTCTGTTATTCTAAACTTGCCAGGCATGTAGTCATTGATGTTAAACAATGTCACATCGTATTCAACCTTGATATTATTATAAATTCTGCGTTCTAGTTCTAATATCAAATTATCTCTAAAGTCATTGAATGCAGGAGTGATACTACCATCATGACCTTGTATGACTGTTATTGGTTCTCTATAGGTATTATCTACAAATATTTCCGGAATAAACTTAGGATGCAATCCTAATTTTGTTGGAGTCTCGGGAACGTAACTACCATCAGTGTTGTTATATTCAACAATGGTAACAATGTCTCCGTACAATAAATTAAAATTATCTTGGAAAACAATTGCAGGACGAGTCTGACTAAAATAATAGTCCTGATTTTTAATCAATAAAGTTTTTGTTGTAATGTTGTCTAATGTGCGAGTCAAATAAACCAAAACTGCTTTGTTACTGACCAAAGTGTCCTGATAAATGTTTGTAATTTCGTAGCTGCGAATATTTGTATCAAATACAGTATAGCTTGGTAGAATCACACGCTCGTCTTCGCCATGTGGTACCATGTCGCTATAGTGCCATGGGAAACTTTCTGTCTTGACAGCATTTATTTTAGACATAATAGTGTCTACGCTGCCCACAATATCTTTTCTATCTAGAGGTAAATTTGCTGCTAGTTCTAAGAATTTAATTTTGAATTGACTGTATTCTTTAAGAGATAATTTAATACCATCCACAAAATTCATAGTAGGATGATTTAGAAATAACCCAGAATATATAACCGGCGCACTGTGTTGTAAGATACTACCGCCTTTATTAGTTACAACAATATCTCTGATATTACTGTTACCTGGAACTTCACCAGTGACATCTAAACTATTGTTTTTTAATGTTACCAAGTGATTCCGCATCTGCCCTAATGTTAATGTTTCTAAATTTGTGTTTAGACTGTTAACATCTAGATTCAGTGGCACTTCGTAATAGGCACTCGTGGCACTATTTAAACTGTTGTATATGCTTATGAATACTACATCGCCAACTGTAAGTATGTCGGGATTGACTAACACTGCTAATTTATTATTGATTCTTGTAGAAACAAAGTTATCAGGGGTAATCGGTGTATTGTTTATTACAACTTTTATATTTGATACTGTTGTACTGACATCAGGCAGATATTCTATTGGAAATAGATTGGTCGTACCATCGTAGACATAATCGTAAATTTGATACTGTTGACTGAAGGTATCATTGATGGTCCAGATGTTAACACGCTGGCTTGTGTTTCTAGATAAATTCTTTTGCAATAAACCAGAGTTAACTGAAACAGATTGTGTAGAACCTCCGGCAATCAAGTACGTGAATGTATCAGAATCAAAATTATTGTCAAATTGAATATCGCCTTGTGCTGTAAAGTTTTTATAACTTAACGGTATTCCTAATACTGGATCGTTGGCACCAGTGCCTCGGCGATATGAAAATAGTTTGGTACCTAGAAAGCTGCTACCTGGATATGCAGATGAATCTGCAAAACTAACACCATTGGAATTAATTACATCAAATGTAGGGTCTTGATTGACTGCGGTTTTTTGTTGGGATTCAATCCACCGAGTGCCATTGTAATGCCATTGCTTTCCACCATTACTTCCGGAATTAACAACAATAGTGTGCCCTGCTAACACTTCAGTATCGGTCGCTTCTTCAAAATATACTCTATAAACTGCAGGTTCAGGTAGCTGTGTTGTCAGTTCAACGTTGAAATTATAAATTTTATTTCTTACATTGTTATCTGAGTCAGAGCTGAATACCACACGATCACCGTCGGTAAATGTAACAGAAATTCCATTTTCGTCTACGTAAGTAAAACTTGTAGTACTAGTACACACCGCTCCTTGTATCTGCACGTAAGCATTGGTTACTAATGTATCTAATATATCAACTGGTTTTTTAGCTTCTGTGCCAAAATTGTACAAATTCAAACTGGCATCAAACTCTATAATTGGACGTTTGGCTCGTAGTGTCTGATCTAGTACTAGGTCTGATTTATTGTAACCGGCTGTTTTTTCAACAACATCTACATGGAACCAACGATTACTTCTACTCCATCCATTTTGATCTAGGCTTGAACGCTTGATTGTAAAATAATCAGGGTTCGACAAATCATTGTCAAGTTCTGGTGCCACTAAATCAGTTGTCGACACTAATCTAATAGAAGTACCAACACCTTCGACATAGTATGCATTATTTGCATAATCGCCTATTGCTGTTGAATCAAATCTAATTTTTAAACCATTGGTAAAAATTATACCCTCTGGACTGGTGTAGTTTGCTTGTCCAATAATATCATTGTCTGGATCAATTTGAGTAAGTTCAGGGTCAACAATTTTAATACTACCTGTTGCATTTTGACTGTTGCTGTTTTGATAAAATAACGTGTCCAACGGTGCAGTAATAGCAGGTACTTCATTGAATATATCTAAGCGGCGATAAAATTCACGTCCTGTGTTATTTGTACCAGCACGAATTCGTACTTTCTGCTCGTTGAGTACTCCTGTATCTTTAAGCAAATAGATACGTTCCACTCCAGCCGGATCAAGCACCAGTTGTATCTTGTAAATACTGGTTCTTTCTGTCAATGGAATTATTTCGCTAATATCAAAATAAAGAAGTTGGTCAGTTCCTAAACTTGCCGTATTGGTCCAATAGACATCGTCTATATAACTATTATTAACAAACACTATCTTGGCACCATCTACAAAAGAAGTTGTACCATCTAGGCCGCCTAGTACATCGGCCAAGTCTGCAGTTGATACACCCTGAACATCTTTGTAACTCAGTGACGTAGCATAATCTACCACACCGGCTGTGATCATGTTGGTCCACTGCAATTGCGCTGATGCTGTAGGAACATTGAAAGTTACTGTTCCAAGATCTTGACCATTGTTGGCTACACCCAGTACTGAACGTGTGCTAAGATTTGGCAGATCTCTATTAAATCCTGAAGTACCTGCGCCTGATTGAACGTAAAACTTATTGTCAGCTTGATTGATTACAAATTCATATTTGCCACCGCGAGCTAAAGTGATAGTGGGATTTGGTATATCTCCGTAACCAGTAAAAGTATATGTTTCAGTTACTGAATCATAAAAAACATCAAAAGTATAATTCAAAGGAACAGCATTGGTACTAATCAGCACTTCGTCTGGTCCGTTTTGTAACCAATAGTATTGGCTAAAATTAACAAACTTGTCTAGATCAATTTTTGGATCGTATGTGTAGTACTCGTTATCAAACAATCTACTATGGCGATCTTTAAGTCCACCATAGTATCCAATTTTGTTTACTATGTCTGTATATGTTGTAGCAAAATCAATTTGACCGGTAGTCGGGGTTTTAATTACCAAGCTTGGCTCAAGCTGATAATTTTGTCTATCGGTTGTGGGTTCTTCAATATAGCTATCAGTGGTTTTATACGACGGCGCAAGTTTTCTGCCAATATAGCCATTGACCTTTTTGAGATTAGGTTCACTTATTAACTGATCGACTGTTGCGTTTAAAAATTTTCTATTAACGTCAGTGCGAAAAACTTCGGGTAAAAACTGAATGGTTTTAAAAGCTGCCATTACCTATCCTATGCTATATTAAGTTGTCCAGCTGTAATTGCGCTGATAATTTGTACGTTGTCTACTGTGGCTGCACTTACTAAAATTTCATCTGGGTTTGCATTAATCTGATATAATGTCCCAAAATTACTATTAACATTAGATGGTACAATTATAATACTGCTTACATTAGGCGACAATGCACTGTGTAAGTATGCGCTAAGTTCACTAAAATAAAATGTTTCACCAAAATCCCAGTTGTTGATTTCAAAATATGTGTTGATTGCACTAATAACCTGACTCTTGACGTCATTGTCACTAATATTGACATTAGGATTTTTAATTACTTTAAATGTTGCTCTTAGTGCTGCATCAGCTTTGCTACCAAACAGAGGTTTAAATGTTGCAGTATTGTAAACAATACTGTCACTGATTGTTTTTAAATTTTCAATTGATCCAAATTCAGTACTTAATTCATCAATGGTCGGAGCAACTGGTTCTGCCACTTTACCACTGGTATCACTGATGTAGGCAAAATATTGATCGCTGTAACTTCTTGTAAGAATATAAAAGTCGATGATATTATTCGGACTTGGATCTATTCTTCTATTGTTAGGAGCATTGTGTGTATATTGGAACATCAAACGTGATCTACCAACTCTAGCAATATAATCAGTTGTTTCAGTTAATGTACTGCCTGTTGACTGATAAAATATATTTTCTGTAGTAGCGTAAAAAATTGTGCCTGCAGCGTATAAAGATATATTGGTTAAAATAGTATCTGCAGTTTGGTATTCTGACACAACTACACCTGGTGCAACTGGATCGTATCTTAAGAAATTGTATTGATCACTTGTTTTTATAAAGAACACATATTTACTCGACACGTTAACACTGGGTGCTACTAAATTAACAAATAAATCAGGATCGTCAGGAACTTCGTCCAAGTTGTCGTCTGGGAAAGTTACCTTGATTTTACGATTGTCTTCGTTACCATCAGGTTCAATGGCTCGGCCCCATACACGATAGGACTGACTATAAAATAAACTGTCACTGGTATCTGGTTTTGTGTTTGTTCTAAGAACTGTAATTGCATCTAATCGAGTACTTGCTGTTTTACTGTCATATACTCGAACATCAGGGTCAAAATAGAATCTAGTTTCTCTATCACTTTGAAAGAAATAATCAAGACCGCGGCAATTTACTGTGTACTCTTGGTTGGCAAATGATAAACGTATAAACCAACTGTTGTCTAATCCAGTGGCACTGGTGTTGCCGGCATTGGTTAAACTAAACTCTCCGGCACCAAGATTTTGTGATTCTATTAGTACCCAAGTTTTACTTGGTACATCATAACGAATACCAAAAGTTTTATAACTTAAAATATTATTAATAACAGATGTTATCAATGACTCTGACCAGTTGTTGGCAAATACAGGTATAACTTCACTTACGATTGCACCTGTTGGCACAACAATGCTTAATGTCGCTGTTTCTCCGGCACCTGGAGTAGCATACGAAATTATACTAGCCCATATCGTGGTTCTGTGAAATTCTGTACTTGGGGTTCCAGTTTGCAATTGATTTTGTGCATCAAAATATTGTCCTGCAGGTGCAGCAAACTTGACCAATGCACCTTGTGTCAAATATGTGTAACTTGTGCTAGCAAAAGTACCAGTACTTCTACCACCACTTGATCCAGTCAAAGTCCATGTGGCAGTGGGTGTGTATCTAGTGGCAGTACTGTAATAGAGATGTCGAACTGGAATAGAAGCAATCAGTGGTTTAATAACATTGCGCACAATAGCATTGACTTCTGTGCTGCTTGTGAATTGAAATACTTCAGTTTCTACATGATCAGATTCAAACACGATACCATCTTGTGCAAAAATATTAGTACTTGAATATTTTCCGGTAGTGTCAATAACATCCAAATAACGGCTAACACCAGAGCTGGTTCTGTTAACTGCTTTAACTTTGAGAATATTATTAAATGTAGTATAAGGCAATACATTATAATCTTCACCGGTTACCATACGATTTTGTGTATAGTATTGTTGAGGTGCTTTTGTTCTAATATTATCTAATGACTCTCGAGAACTAGCATTGGTTACTGTGTATTGTAGACTGGCTCTAACAGTTAAAGTTTCTGCACGACCAGTTCTACCGCGATACGGAATAGATAGAGTAATTGCACTCATTTCTTCCGGAGTAATTTTGTAAGTGAGATTGTTACTTACACGATAATAAATTCTAAAGTTTCCAACAGGAATGTTGGTAAATGCCCCGTCACCAAACACTAGATCAATTTGATCGTTGGCTCTAGTACTGACACTATATAAATTTCTTTCTGAGTCGTTATTGTTGTAAATTACATTGACGCCATTGACTGCCGGAACTTTGGTCCACAGTGTGCCTAAATTTCCTGCTGATGTCAACGAATACAACCAAACATCAGAATTGTTAATATTATCAAAATTGATGTTAACAATTCTGTTAGGTAAACTTTCTGTTATTGAAAAGTCCAAGCTTTTTAGTTCGCCTTGTTTGAACAAGAAAAAGTAACCGGTATTGTTTGATCCATTACCTTGGTTATCATTGCGATACAAGAAATTAAATGCGCCAGCTGGCGCAGGGGTTTGTTCATAGATATAATTCTGATCTGCACTGGTAGCACTTATAATTTCAAACGGATATGTAATTCCTGCAATACTTGCGCTATAGGGATAGGTTGGTGTAACATTATTAATAATGTCAATGGTGTACTCGTCTGTTTTAACGCCACTTAGAGTTTTTGTAGCACCAGGTTTGCCAATTGCTTGTGTAGCAACTAGCCCAGCATTTAGCACTGTGGTAAATTGTTCTAGCCAATTTTCATTGGTAGTATCGTTCCATCCTAGCACCAAGTTTCTTAAATTTGTGCCGGTGCTGTCGAATACTGCTTCTGTGGTACTTACGCTGTCAAATTTTAAGTATCCCGAGCTTGGAATGCCGCGCTTGGGATTGTAACTAACCAATTTTGCTAGTTTTAGTATACTGTCTCTACGTTCAGCAGTATCTAAGAAATTTTCTCTGCTGTTTAGATCTGTACGAAATGCTAAACTCTGTCCCAAGAATGCGATTAAATCAATTAGCGCAATGTATTCTGAGCTTTCAGTAAAATCGTTAAAATCTTCAGGATAGTACGTGCGCAGATATTCGATCATGCTTCTGCGCAGGGTTTCAAAGTCAAAGCTTTGGAAATCGGCTTCCCTGAAGGTTTGATAAATTTTAGTCCAATCCTGTTGGACTAATAAACTAGTTTGTCGTGTGGTAATTGCCATAATAGTACCCGTTGTTTAGTATTTATGAAGATAAAAATGTGGTACTTTTATGCTGATGTTAGCGTACTGCTAGTAGCATCAAATTGAAGGCTAAGTGTGTCTGAGTAATTACCAGGTAAAAATGTTAAATCAATTTCAATTTGTAGTCCTGAATTTAACTCATTGATCAATACTCCGTCAACTCTTAATCGAGGATCATAGTTAATAATTCGTTTAACATCTTCTACAATTGATGATTTAACGTCAGCAGTTAATGGTTCGTACAGCATGTTCCAAATAATACTGCCGAAGTTTGGATCCATTAGTTTTTCACCTTTGCGTATAGAAAAGTGATTCAATAAATCACGTTTGACTAATTCAAGATCAGTTAAACGAAACTTTTTAGTTCTGCCAATTGTGCTAAATCCGCGATATCTTGTGACCATATGTATATTTACCCGTTTA